>JAKCPI010002420.1:0-15362 GCA_023213315.1 Euborellia annulipes
AGGACCTTTTAGAGAATTTTTATGCCCCGATTGGCGGAAAGTAGAGACTTATCCTTTTTTTTTTTTATGAATTAAAATTTCTTTCCGTATTTTTGTCAAAAAATTTGGCCCCAAACATTGAGAGGCTCTTCGCCTTCCCTCCTCTAATATCCCCGAGTCCCACACACAGATACAAATATATAAATATCAACAAAATATATAAAATTTTAGCTTTTTCTAATTTCTATTTTCTTTCTCTTTTTGTTACAGATCTCGAGAGCTTCGAGGACCAACAGAACAGAGTAAGCTTTAGCATGGTGCAAAGGATATTAAAGGGGTTTAGGGCTCAGATTCGCTTTTTTAGGATGTTTTCTTTTTTTTTCTTTTCGATTGATTTAATTTAGAAAATTCATTTGCACAGCTCAAATTGTAGTTTAATCAATTAAATATAGAGGGAGGTGGGATGCACCATGCCAACGAGAGGGATTTTGTGGTTTTATTTAGAACTTGCAGCTCCTCCTCGTGAATTAGTGGAGAAATCAACGAGAATTTCTTTTGGATATTCGTTGTCGTTGTCTTTGTTGTTGTTTGCTTCAGGTGTCCCTTCGCTAATAATTAGCTAGATCGTTTGTTGATAGGATCCCTTGATTTAGGGTCCAAATAGGGAGAGCTAAAATGAAAGATTTTCTCGTTGATTCCTTCCATGAACGGTTCATAAGGAGATGCGGTCAGATCTGATTGACAGATCGAAGCCCAGGTTCTCAAGTGTTTTTGTTGTACTTTTGCGCAAAGACGTCTCTTGTTGACGCATTCGGGAGTCTGATATGTTTTTGTATCTTTGAGGGTGGGTTTGAGATGGCTCTATGGGTTTAAATGAGTCAGGGAAGGGTTGCAGTTTCTCCAGGAATATCCTGGAGGGCTCCAAATTGCAATTCTTTTGAGGCTAGGGACAGACAGACCCGAGGGCTCCACCGATCTGATGGTGGGGACGGGGTCACCAACACGCTCTCTATTGCCTTCGTCTTTTCTGATTGTATTGATAGAGTAGGTAGGATCTCTTCCCCGTTGGCCCCCGACACTCATTTGCCCGTAATCCAAATCACGTTCATTCTCACTGATACGATTTCTTCAGACTCCCGGCTTTTACGGTTTTTTTTTTTTTTTTCATTTCTATTATATTAGACAAGAAAAGCAAAACTTTCTTGCTCTTTTTTTATTATTCTTTTCCTTTACTACAAACTCTTTTTTAAAGTGTGAAAGAAGAACAAAAATTTGGGAATTTTCTCGCTATTAAAAGGCAAATATTAAATGCATTTGACTTCTAACTTTAAATTCACCTTTTTATAAACTAAATCTCAAATTTCTTTTTAGGGCGCTTATTAAATAAAAAAACAGAAGAACTAAAATTGAAATGTGCTTAGTTACTAGCGATGGTGAAAAAGCAAAAGAATAGAAATCTTTTATTTGCGTTTCTCAAAGAGACAGAGTCAAAGTCTTTTAAATTTGTTCTGAAACTAATGGAATTATTTTTGCACACCAATCAAATATTCAAAGGTAAATTTTTTAATATTATTGAATAAAATTAATATAAAAAGTGTTGAATTTGTTTTATAATTCGAATGATTCTTTTTTCAGGTTGGACGACGTTATTCTAAGAAATTCGATCAAGTTCGAGTCAAATGCCATCCAGGAAGAAATTTATTTGTAAATTTTAAATACAAGTTTATTCAGATTGACAAACTTGCAGCTGTTTTTATTCCAATACTAAACGAACGAATGGAAATATTCTTTTCTCAACTTGCTCTTCACAAATCCATATCTGGGAGGTCAGATCTCTTTACAAATAGAAATTGATGGATAACCAGCAGGAACAAATTGGGAGAGAATTCATGCCCATCATCAAGAGAATAATCTCGGAAGAATACAAGCAGCTCGAGAGAAGGGCATCCACTCAATCAATGGATCGAAGAGCTTTAAGAAGAAAGGGCTCAAAGATGTTGAAGAGACAAGTGGCTGTTCAACGAGAGGAAGAGGCCAGGCCAGGATGTCAGCCAAAAGGTGAGCCTCTATCGAATAAAAATCTCCGTCCAGAAGACGTTTACGAGCATAGATAATAATTGTAATACAATTTCTTTATTTAAGATCACACAGCGACGTTTCGGTGCGACCATCTTCATGGCTAGAGTTCAGTCAACAGAGATACCTACTTGAGTTCTTTGACAGCTTTTCTTAAAATGCATTACGATGCTATTATACTAATATTGACTTTGGCGCTGAATGCATTATATATGATAGATAGTAATGTATTTTATGAAATGTCTGTCAAAGAACTTAAGAGGTTTTTCTGTTGACTGAACTCTAGCCATGAAGATGGTCGCATAGTCGACCGAAACGTCGCTGTGGAATCTTAAATAAAGAAATAAACATAGCTGCTCGGCCTTTTATTTTCTACTACATATTGATTCAGCTATTCGACTCGCTAACAATCTCAAGGTGTACACCATTGAGATGCAAATAGCGTTGTTATTTATAAACAAATACAAAATTTGTACATCAGTTGTCGTGTGCTCATCCGTCAACACGGCCAAGTCCCCAATGTATATAAAACGAACCCTCTGAGAACCTTGACACAATGCTTTTAAATAAAACCGAAATCTCACAAAAGCGTGCAAATGACCTCTTTGAAAATATATTATTTATTTACAAATGATAATTTTCTGACTTAATTACAAAAAAATTTTTACTTTCTCTTATCTCTATATATATGTTAATATATATAGAGAGATAAAGTATTGGATTCATGGCAAAATATCTGCTTTAGACGGAAAAAATATATATAAACTTGAAGGTGGCTGTTGTGTTTTAACAATAAATGAAGTAGCTCGAAATTAAACTCCCATTTCGAGAGCGCTGGCATTTGTGTTTCATAGTTTCTGGCCGCCTGCTCCTTCATCTATTGGAATTCAATTTATAGTTGCAGTTTAGAGAGGCCGGCACCATAGAGCCAATATTCAATCCCCGTATGGGGATTTGCATGTTAATTTCGATTCAATCGTCGGTCACCTTAACATTTTACACATTATTTCCAATTCTTATGAAATATTGTATTTATTGAGGATTCTATATTGTGTATAAAATGTCCAAATATGAGATTATAATTTAGAAAAATAACCAGAGTTTATTTGACGCAGTCAACATTTAAAATACACAGAGCCTATGGAAATTTTGAATCTATTGACTTTTTTGAAATGCTGCAAGTGGTCAAGTTAACTAAAGTGCTATGGGACTAAATAAATATATCTCGCTGTGCGTTAAGTCACACCAGATTTTACAGTGATAAATGAGTTTGTATAATTAAAAAAAAAAAACCTCTTTAAAAAACAAATTTCTTTTTATTTACAAAAAAATACAGTATAATAGATACGTATGTTAATTAATTCAAATGGATAAGAAGAATTTATGTGAGTGTAGCCAGATGGCGATGATGACCCATAGAGCAGTTCCCCAGATGACTTCCGCCAGAAGGAGGCCGTGGGTCGACATCGGGCCATAACTCCAGTGCCAGGGGAAACATTGACACAACTCGTGGCCCACGTACATAATCGTTGCATTCATTCCTGTTCAAAAAAAAACATATTTGATTATAGTGTCTGAAAATACAGGAGCAAGAATTGAACTAAAAGCTTTTTTTTTTTATAAATAATTGCTAATTGCGAACTTCCTCAGAAGTTTATTATTTTATAAAATGTTTTTAAATATTGTAGTTATGAAATGAGTGTCACAATTTATGGCTTTTTTTTCTCACTCACACCCGCACATACATGCACACCGTCTTTTTGGCACTCAGACCATTTAAGACTTTTAACGATACTCGTATTTCAATATATATATATATACGTAGGGCTTATAGCTGGTAGTTCAATCAGGATAGGTGAGAAGAAGAAGAAAATTCGCAGTTAGTTATATTTCATTATTTTTATTACCATTATGTTGACGTTTCGATCCCGGTTGGGATCATCCTCAGAACAAATGGGTGCTGTTAAATATGTGTAAATTATATAATTCAATCATATATCACTCATAGTACTTGAGGAGATATGAATATAAATAAATTAAAATAGGTGCAGGCTAGGCTTTTGGCAAAGAGAAAATAACTTTTTAGAGTGTTTTCTCAGAATATTTCGAAGGCATTTAATAGCACTTCTTCATCATTGACGCCTTATTGCATAGATCTGCCTCTCAGACGTTTCGCTCCGAAATTTCAACTTGTATGTGGCATTAGAGTGAGCCCGAAATATTCGGAGAAAACACTCTATAAAGTTATTTTCTCTTTGCCAAGAGCCTAGCCTGCACCTCTTATCATTCATATTACTTGGCACGCCACACCTATATAAATAAATTATATTAGTTAGAATACAATTGAAAATTAAGTGGTCAAGAGAGACGATGGTCACGTCGCAAGACAAATCAGGAGTGATAACTAGCTGCGAATTTTCTTCTTCTCATCTATCCTGATATATATATATATATATTGAAATACAACAGCCACTTCACAAATTGCCATTATATTTAACAAGACTGTGAGGCCAAACATCCCATGGCTCTTGGGAATCGAACCCAGGATCTCCGCCTTTCCGGGGCATAGGCGTGCTGTCCACCGGACCCTGGACCTACACCAATAAAACTCACTTTCCCTTATATGCAGTTAAAGGCGAATTCACACCAACGGGCACAGTCAGATCAGATCACGGTGAGAGACAGTCAAGTCAAGATCGCTGCCTCAGGATCTCAATGAGAGTGTTCTCACTGGAGGGCACGGTACGGGCACAGTCAGATCAAGACCGGCGGCCTGCCCGTGAGCTCGCCTTTCCGGCGATCAGGACTGCCCGTTCATTATGTTTTCATTATGTCTTCTTTAATGAGATTCAACAAATTTCTAAAATCACAGTGTGACATGCGGAAATATTGGTAGAACTTGGTTTCATCGTCAACCAGATGTGGAAATAAATTAGTTTTACAAACTCTCCTTCTTCCCTCCTTGATTTAGCTATATCATGTACCCAAAAGCGTCTTTGATATCGCGATTTATTAATATTCCGTTCCTCCTCTAAAATTAATTTTTAATAGAGTCAATTTTCTAAGTGGCATTGTAGCAGACAAGTGCTGATGATAGTGAATAGCCGGCCATACACGAACGGTTATTTTTGACGGGCCAAGCCCGCACGTCACTCCCGTGGGTTTAACCCACGGGACTGACCTGCCGGCCAAGGCCTGTCTGTCGTCCACTAACGTGCAGGTCGCGTCCGCCAACAAACCCACCCGCGGACTTCACCTGTACGTGTGTGGTGTAAACCCGCGGTTTTTCTTCCATTTCTCGCGGGTCTGAGACCTTTCATGCATGCTCGATGGCGAGAGTGACGGGCCACGGGTTTTTCAACATAACCTTACATTTAGGCGGCCATTTTTATTAGATTTTAGTTTTTATCTCTGAATCTGTCTCTGATATATCATTATAACCTATAAAATTAATGTAATTAGCTGATATATCATTATAACCTATAAAATTAATGTAAAATAATTAAAATAAATTAATAATTATAATTATTAATTTATTATAATAATTATAATTATTAATTTATTATAATAATTATAATTATTAATTTATTATAAAAATTATAATTATACATTGATTTTATAGGTTATAATAATATATCAGAGACAGATTCATATCAGGAAAATGGCCGGCTAAATATTAGGTTATGTTGAAAAATTAAATTAAAATAAACCTGTCAATTTTAACTGAGGGTTTGGCCTGCCAGCTAGATCCGCCCTGTGTGTGCAAGCGTCAGGCCGCGATTCTGGGGCTTTGCCTGCTGTCCGATAGTCCCGCCACTAACGTACAGGCCGCGCCCGCGATTTTCCAAGAAAAAACCGTCACCTGTCAAAAATACCCGTTCGTGTATGGCCGGCTAATGATGGCGATAGGCAGTATCTTTTTGCACTGATTCATATGGACAGACTGCCTGCAATCTGCCCGCGCTGTGTGAATTGCTTGCCCGTGACTGGACGGTGATCTGATCGTCACCTGTTCTGTCTGTGCCCGTTGGTGTGAATCCTCCTTAAGCGTGCAAGTCACTAACAAAGTGAAAATTTTTTCACTTGTGCGCCGCTTTTTAAACCAGTAGAGGGGACAGACATCTGGGTCTGCTCAAAAAGAATAGATCTCGAAAACTATTTAACTATAACTTAACCCGACTGCCTTGAGGGCTTTGCTGCTTACAGTAGTGTGTTAGAGCAGACCCAGATGTCAGTCCCTCTACTGGTTTAAAAAGCGGCTGACAAGTGAAAAAATTTTTCTTTAAAGTTTTTCACTTTGTTAGTGACTTGCACGACTAACTGCATATAAGGGGAAGTGAGTTTTATTGGTGTAGGTCGAGGTGGTCTGGTGGCCTGGTGCACTGGACAGCACTGAAAGGCTGGAGATCCTGGGGGCCTTAGGATGTTTGGCCTCGCCAATAAACAACACTCACAGTCTTGTTAAATATATCTGTGACTAGTTAAGTCCGAATCGAGGTATTTTGCATACTATTATCTTATTCAAATATATATATATATATAGATCTCGAAAAATATCTAATTGCCATTATATTCTTCTATTTCTACATAGGATATTAACAGTAGCGTATCCAGGTGAGGGCGAAGGGGGTGGCGCTCGACCCCCCCTAGGCGCCTCAAGCCTTTGGCGCCCCTCGATACCGACATAGGCGCCTTAGGCTTTCCGGCTTTTTTTTTTTGAAATTTCATAATAAATTCAATTTATAGCACATATCCGGAGAAAATTTACAAAAAAACGGCGCCCCAGTTGGTGCTTCGCCCCCCCCCCCCCTCAAAGGCTAGTTACGCAGCTGGATATTAAATAATTAAATTTGATTAATGAAATAAATATAAATACCTGGATAATAAAATGGCGATCCATCCCACCATTTTTTCACATCAATCACATAAAGACAAAATGATAGAAGAATGAAAGCAAAACACGAAGTGACCAAAACAAATGATAAAGACCTGAAAAATACAAACATTATCTATCTATTTTATTCGTTTAAAAGACTTGTTTGTTTTACCAAAGATTTTTATTAAGAGGAATCCATCCCGTTTCTTGATTGGCGAGACATAGAACGGTGCCAGCAACGCCACAGAGGATCCCCCAAAAGATCCAACGAAATAGCCGGGAACGCCATTCACGATGGAACACAATGATTGTGCCGGCCTGCACGCCCAAGAATACTTGCACAATGCTATTTAATATGCCTGGAAAAAAGAATCAATTCAATTAAATTGTGTTTCAAGAGTACACGAGTACCTTACTGATTGTTTGAAACGAGAGGAAGGGGATTTGAATCAAGAAGAAGATTAAAAGGAATAAATAAATACCAACAAGTCCTTCGGGATCAAAGGCCGGTGATCCATAAATTGCTTGTGCCGTTGGATATTGATAGATGTGTTTATTTCCAAAAACAAGTCTATCCACATAGCCAGTCGCTCCCCCAATACAATTGAAGTAATTGCCGTCGTTTTGGTTCCCTCCAGGCCCTAAATATCCTCTGCAAATGAAAAAAGTAATTAAGGGGGTTCAGGAGCGACGTCTAAACGTACTTTAGAAAAATCTAGACTATTATAAGGAATTTTTCAATGCGGTTTTTTTTAAATGAATTAAATTCCTAAGAGACAAGGGGGGGTGTAAAGGGGGTAATTACCCCCTCCGAGATTTGAAAAAAATACCTTTTTTTTTGCAAAAAAATTTATTTTTCACGTAAAATTTTAAAAATTAATACTTAAAAATTTGATTTGTATTTATATTCTGGCAAACAAGTACAGAATGCGCCTTTAAATTACTGAAATTAAGAAAAAATAGTGTGCTGTGCGACGAGTCACTCCAGATTACCCCCCCCCCCCCCGAGAAACACCTCTGGATCCGCCCTTGCTAAGAGATCATTGGGATATCGAGCTATAATCTTTTTAATGACTTATTATACTATATCACCTGCTGAGAATGTTTAGTGGGAAAATTCAAAACGTTGTTAAAACGTCTTCTCTTTTGAGTGCATTCTCTGCTATTGATCCTAGCCTATTCGTTTGTTGTATTTTCTCCAATTGTTGAATTTTGGACTTTCGCCACTCATCATTCTCAGCAGGTGATATGACTTCACCTGTTACGTTAAGCATCCATAATATTAACACTTTTGGACTAATCACTCATATATTTTTACTTTTTCTTACCAATAACATATAAATTAGGCGCCCTCTAGGGCGTGAAAATAAGCTTTTAATCGAAATTGACAAAGAGTACTAGCAATTTACTGATCTACAGTGAGTGCCACAATTAGGCCCCACTCATGCGTTCTCTACATGTGATTATTTCATTGTTTTAATAAAAGAAAATGAAAATCTTTATTGGAAATTTTCCAGGTTTGGACCATGAAAGTTTCCATTAAAAAATATATAATATTTTTTTTAAAAACAATAAAATAATCACAAGTAGGAAACGCACATGGGTGGGACTTAATATTGTCCCTCACTGTACTTTTTTAGTTTTTTTCGATTTTCTCAAAATTTTCTCCAACGATTTTGATTAAAATTCATAAATCAATTATTTTTTAGATGCTCTTTAAAATGTATATTCTCATTTTGCCGTTGAAATCTTCTTAAGATCACTTTACTCTTGTACACCAGATTTTTAATTTTGCACCTTAAATTCTAATATATCGGCGGAAACTAGACATATGTCGACCTAAAAACATACGGCTGATGTACGACCAGCCGCCCTCGGGCTTGGTGTATTTGGTAGCGCGCCTGCCTTGTATATCAAGAGGTTTGGTCGCGGGTTCGGATCTCAGGCAGTTCGATGATTTTATTTAAGCCATTTGGATACCAAAAATATATATTTATATTCTCATTTTGCTGAAATCTACAATTATAAAATGTTGTATTCTTTGTTTCCGGGTTATTTAATTTTGAGGAGACATCGTGTATATTAATTTCTAGAAAAAGAATAAAAATGTCAACTTACAAAGGACACCCAGGCACGGGCAAATGGAATGTAATCGCATAATGCGCGCCTCCAATCAGAATAACTAAAATCCATTGCGGAATTAAAATCAAAAAATCTTGAAAGGCAGCCACACAACTGTACTGTTGAGAAAGAAAAGAATAATCATTTTAATCATTTAAAATTAACAAAAAAAGAAAAGTGCAAAAAACCTTTGGTTTTTGATAATCCCGGCAAGTAGTGAGAACAAACATTGTGCCTATGATGAAATAAACAATCCCGAAACGTTGCAGAACGCCCATAATACGGATCTCCTCTAGACTGGTGTGTCCACCTGTCGTGTTGAGAATCAAACCGAGGAGGAACAAAATCACAGAACGCTGAAAAAAAACAAACAAACATCTCTCGCTGTTTTTGAATTTATTTTAACTTAAATCCTAGCTCAATTCCTTCATGCTTTAAATTGAACACACACAGACATAGACCCTTTACAAATACACAATCTACAATGGAGTGATCTTTTCAGCTATATGTAGAAAGTATTGGTTTAATGTCAAAAATCCGATATCGAGATTTTGATGGAAATACATGTTTTTATGGTTTATCTATCTGTTTGTTTGTGTGTCTGTATTCAATTTAAAGCTTGAAGACAAAATCGGCCCGAAAATAATAGTACGAGAACAGGTCAATAAGTCCGTGACTTTTTGAATGAATCGCAGGTTTTTGGATAAAAAATTATTTTATTTTTCAACGTAGTCTCCTTTGAGCTCTATACACTTTGTCCAACGTTTCTCCAATTTTTTTTATCCCTTCCAAAAATAAGATTTGTCGAGGGCATCAAAATCATCGTTGGAGTCAAATCTCTTTCCACCGAGCCATTGACCCGGAACTAAATCCAGGGAATAGGGCGGATGAGGGAGCAATTGGTATCCCAATTCAGGGATTCACTTTTTTCCATATTCTTCTCAAATCACGAGGTAGTCTGCTATTAATGGATGTCAAACAAAAACTTAAAGAGCCAGCTGTTTCAAATTTCGACAGGAGTCAGCTGATAGTTGCCTGCTGGCAGGAGCAGTGTTGCCATTTCAGTCAAGAGGCGGGAAATTCAAAAAGTCACGGACTTATTGACCTGCCGTCGTATTTTATTGAGGTACTTTTTCGGTCTTTTCCTCGCAATTCGCTCTAAAGATTTTGTTTATGGTAGCCCCCCCCCCCCTTGGCCTTTGAAGACAAACCAAAGAGAAGAAAGAGATACTTTACCCTTAAAATATTCAAAATAATTTTTATTCTTGAAATATTCTTTTTAAGTTGAGATCTAAGAGAAATGGGCACGCAGACACCCATAATCCACATAAACCTGAAAGAAAAGAATACAAAGAATAAAAAGGGCATTCAAATAAAAGGGAGAATGAATTGAAAGACAAACCATGGGAAGAGAAGATCAGCAATTGTGATTCCATTCCATGCTGCGTGTTCCAACCACCAATAACGACCGCCGCCAAAATTCACAAAGATCATCAACACTATCGCAATCCTTCAAAAAAGAAATAGTGAAATTAAAAAAAAAAAAACCGCCATAGGGCCGGTTGCTTCACTTCTAGTCAACTTGAAAATTTATAGAAAATAACTGATACAGTAAACAAGAACACGCTTAACCTTCGAGTTAATAAAAAATGAGTTTTTTTTTAATTTAGACTATAATTAGCTGTCTAAGGAAAGTTTTGTAAAGCTAGCAACTTAAGAGGGTTCAGGAGCGACCTCTAGCGAACCCTTGAGATAGCTGAAGCAACGGCCCCTAAAATTATTTTCTCCTTGTTTTGTCCACTCGGCTCAATTCCTTATTTAATGCAAGATACGCACCCCCGGAATGTGTCGAGTGATTTGAGTCTTTGTCGCACAGACGGTGACTCTTTTGCTATTCGTTCATCGTTCTGAGTAAGAACACTATCTTGATAACATCTCTGTGACGTTGGGATAATAATTCTAGAAAGTCTTCGACGTTCTCTCCACCAATTCCATCCAACAGGAACCCAAGAAGAGACCAGCCAGAGACCCACAAGAGCAATCAACGCTGCTATCAAAGCTAAAACAAACAACTACTAAATAACTTTGTGGACACCTTTAGTTCACTATTTTCTAAGCTTAGGCCCGTTATTCAAATTAATTCTATAATAGTACTAGATAATAACTAAATAACTTACGAAAATAAATGTTGACAGGCTCTCTGACAGTCACAAGTTGGCATATAACGGAATCGCTTGTGCCATTAACAAATAAATCATAAACACCAAATTCTCCAAATGAACGTGCATCGATCTCGCAAATCATATTCCTAATAAAACAAAACAAATTAAATTAATTTATCAGTAAAAAAAAAAAAGAAATCAATAATAATAGCTAT
This sequence comes from Euborellia annulipes, assembly GCA_023213315.1. Taxonomy (NCBI): domain Eukaryota; kingdom Metazoa; phylum Arthropoda; class Insecta; order Dermaptera; family Anisolabididae; genus Euborellia; species Euborellia annulipes. Next base: position 11,430 of record JAKCPI010002420.1, read on the forward strand.
TATTGTTAATTTTATATTGTTGTTATATAAATAATAAATTTAACAAGAATGAAAAAAAAAATATTGTCAACAATAAAAAAAATTTTATAAAAAAAATTATATATCTGTAGTATTTAAACAAATGAATTTTAAATTACGTACTTTTTTTTAATAAAATAATTTAAATAAAGGTGGAAATTGTTTTTAAAATATAAAAATTTTGAGTTAAACTTTAAGGGGCTTCAGGATGGCACATTGAATTTTTAGTCCGACACTACTGAGGCATTTTAAAGTATTTTTTGATGCGTTTTTTTTTAAATTAAAAAATGTAAAAATCATTATTATCTAACCTGTAATAATTAAATGAAATGGGGACCAAGTAAAAAATCAATTTAGGTATTTATTTAAAAATTAACGGTTAAATAGTTTGCAAAAGATGGCAGGCTAGTTTAACAGCCGGCATTATCAGATCACATATAAGCATATACTTATATATTTTTATGCTGCTATAAATGTTATATAAAAATATTTATAAATTATTCATTATTAAAAGATGAACTAAAATCAAAAAAATACTTGATGGGATTAAATATAGAATCCTGCCATCTGTTGGCGCATTTTCGTAATACTTGAGTTTTTTGGCTAAATTTTTAAGACCCCTAACGCCATCTTATCGGCAAAAACATGCGAATAGCTTTGCCTCCCGAAGCGCATTTATGGCAGCCATTTTGAAAAAAAAGGAATAGGTTACAAATTCGAAAATTATTAATTTTTTTGTAAATTTTGCCTCCTCTTACTCAATTTTTTTGAGAGATGGAGAAAATAAAAAAAAAAAGCGAAAATATTATAATACGTTTATCAAATAAGTTGTTATTGTTAAAGAAGAAATTCGTTAACCTCAAAAATTGTTAAACTTAATATTTATCACATACTTACTGTATATTTATAGGCCAAATATAATAAGTTTTATAATTGAATACCAAAAATTTAAAAATCTTACTCTGTATCTGCTATAGGATTGACCCCTTTCTGATCCATCTACCAAAAGTCTCCATTTGGCTCCAAATTGTGTGTCAACTTGTAGAATAGAATTTTCAGAGCTATCCCCGTCAATTTCACGATATCGCACATAAGGGCACTACAAAAAAAAAAAAAAAAAAAAAAAAAACAATATTATTATTTATTCATAACAACATTTTATTAATAATTTAATGAATATTAGTCTAAAGAAGGTTATTTTCAGATGAAATCAGTATTATAGGCTACTCATACAAAATATAAATAATATTTGAAACATTTTATATGGTGCTACTATCTAGTGGAGACCATTGTAATTTATTCTAGACTGGTGCTACTACCTGATGGGGATTATTGAAATTATATTGATCTCATTTGCAGACGCTATCGATTAGTGCTACTCTCTGGTGGCATTTGAGGGAAATAAATTAATGCAGGAAATTTGTAACATAATTTCGAAACTTGCTTCCTCAACTGAAATCTAATAATCAACAATTAGTTTTCATTTGTTTGTTATGAGAGTTTATTTATTGAATCATAAAATAATTTAATATACAATAAAAATGTTTTTTTTTTCTTCATTTCTTAAATTATTTACCTTTAAATAACTCGTTAATAGAGAAAGTATAAAGTGATGCACTCGCAGAAGTTGATATACGACGGTATATAATTATTAAAAAAAAAAAAAAAAAAATTATAGGTTAGAACACTGGTAGGAGAGAACGTGGGTACGACTCCAGCAAATGCCACATTTTTCCCCCATATACGAGTTATTTAAAGGTAAATAAGTCTGGTAATAAATTCACACAATCTATATCTATATATAATAGAGTGTCCGTCTGTCACGCTCCGTTTATTCAAATTCCTGTGAGAATTTTGAAACCAAATTTCGCAGTACGTTATAGAGAGTCCAGGAAAAATACTCGAGTCCCGAAAACCTCAAGAAAATGAATTTGCCCATTGGAAAGCATTGAGTTTTGTCCTGCCTAAATTAAAGCCAATTAATTAAAATAGATTAAATCTCTCTCAATTAAAAATAATACAAATTGTTATATAATTAAATTTTTATTTTTTTTTCCTTAGAGAGATCGTGGATGAATAAAGGCAGACATACAGACGGACACTCTGCCCTTATATACGTATATAGATAAAAAAGAGGTTTGAACATTTTTTCTTCTTTAATTTTTTCAATTAGCACTATTTCAAAAAGTCATATTTTTTTTTATTTATAAACACGAATTCTTTTTCATAAAACAAATATTGCAATGAATATTGTATTTTAAAGACCTTGATTGCAAGTTCCTAATTTCTTTTTGTTGACTAATAATAAAAATCTAACTAAGAGATCTAGATTGACGCAATATATATATATGTTATGGAAGGTTTCCGCGACCGGAACTTATCTTCACATATATAATATAATTAATTATAATATTAATATATTAGTTATTTTAATTGAGTGTAAATGGACTTAATTCCATGATATATTTTTTTTTTTTGATTTAGAGAGATCGGGGATGGGGCTCGGATTGGATACAGACGGAACAGACCGACACTCATTATATATATATTTTTTTTTTTTTTCAAATAAGAGACTGTTATTAATTGCCTGGAACAACTTAACTGAAAAATTACGGCACCTTATTAAGAAAAAATGGGATGGCCCGCCTCAGGTGGGTCAAATAAATTAAAATTACGATATTTTTAGGGGTGGGGGTCAAAAAATATTAATTCACATTTCATTAACTTCAACCGAGCAAAAGAAAAAGATGATCAACGTCAGGGCCGTAAGTTATTGAAATAGCGTTTTTTTTATTCCTTTGCGTATTTGTAGCTTATGTTTAAAGATTTCGCGTGTTTCATTCTCCTTCTCGTTCACCCTTAAAAATACTATCGAGGTCAACTTGTAGCTGATATTCTACTAAAATAGTAGATGTTTATCTGGAGGGAAACAATGCGAGTAAAAGAGTTCAAGGTTCTTTTTGCTTTAAGGAACCTTTAGCAAGGACGTTAAGTAAAACGAACGAACGAGGCACAAGGCCAGATAGGAGGGGTGCAACGCTGCTAAAAATAATCCGACAAAATTGATATCCGGGAATTTTTATTTCAACTAGCGCGCGTCTAGCCTGGGGAGCTTTGCTGACCAACTTGCCGTTGTAATTTTGAAACGAAATTTTGCTAAAATACTCGGGTCCCAAAATTCTCAAATACTCGTATATATATGTATAATATAAATTTGGAAAATTTCGGGGGGGCGCCTTATATATGCCCCTCTGATTCTACGCCATTTGAAATGGCAACCAACGAGATGTAGATCGTATATAAATACATATAGATAACCTTGTTATAATTTCTTAAATAGGGGTCGTCCACATATTACGTAACGCGTTAGGGGGAGAGGTCTGGCCAAAACGTTACTAATTGTGACATGGGGGACCCGGGGTATCTCAAAGTGTGAACAATTCAACAACAGGGAAAAATGGAGTGATTATTTGAGTCACGAGGGAAAATTTAAAAAAAAAAAAAAGGTAAAATGATATGAAATTTTATACGAGGAGGGGGGTAGTTCTATATATAATGTGACATAATATTTGTAGGGGGGTTAGTTTAAATGTGACTGTGACAGGGGAGAGGGGAGACTAAAAAATCGTCAAAAAAGCCGTTACGTAATATGAGGACGACCCCTTAAAATTAAATAAATTCGCAGCCACTAAAAAGAATTAAAAATTAGAGAAAAATGAGAGAAGAAAATATATTATCCAAAACTCTTATTGTATTTGATATCTCAAATAAATAAAATTTGTATATAATTATTGATGAAATTTGATTGAATAGAATAAAACATTTTCGAAATTTTAGAGTGAAAGTTAGCATTATGAAAATTTATTTTATTTAATATTTAATAATAATAATAATTTATATTTATAGGTTATAACT
>JAKCPI010002421.1:0-10200 GCA_023213315.1 Euborellia annulipes
ATAGAATAGAATAGAATAGAATATGTTTTATTGGGCTCTGAGTAAATTTGTACTCTTATGAGCCATGGAAAAAAAAATACATTTGATGTTACATACTCAACTCTCCGCCCAATTAATTATCAAAACAAAAGACAGAAAATATACATACATTAGAAAAATAAAATAAAACAACAAAACAAAATTTCATCAGTGGAGATTAGGTGCAAACAAAGAAATCCCAAATATTCACAAAATCGACAACATGCGCTCGTGGAGGCGTCTCTTAAAACCGGAACACTCCCAGCCGACCTTATACGAGAAGGCAGGGAATTCCAGAACTTGGAGCCCGAAATCCTAAAAGATCCAGCGTAAGAGGCCGTACGATGGTTCGGAATAGTGAGCCCCGCGTCCCCAGCGCGAAGAACCCGGGCACCAATCTGGCCCTTAGATTTAAATAGAGCGTATAAGTAGTCAGGAGTTTGACTACCTAATAGCTTATATAGAAAGGTGCCCAGGAAGCATAGCCGCCGACCCGCAAGACGAAGCCATCCCAGTCTCTCATAGAAGGGTGTTATGTGCTCATACACAGGCACCTCAAAAACGAATCTTATGCACGCATTTAGGACCCTATCCAACTTTGTGCTCATTTCACCCGAAAGACCGCCATAAACCAAACATCCATAATCAAAATGGGGCAATATGACAGTCTTAATGAGGTGAATCCTGGTATTGACAGGAAGGATGCCAGAATGTCTCCTCAGCTGATACAAGACCCTATATACCTTGTTTGAAATGTGTGCTACATGATCCCGCCAAGTAAGTGTGGAGTCAACGACAATGCCCAGATTATTAAGAGAATGCTCGTATTTAACTATGTTACCATCTACCATAATAGGGGGTAGGCCACTATTATTAAGCCTGGAAACAAAGGCATTACTGCCCAGAAGCATTGCCTTAGTTTTTTGCGTGTTTATAATGAGATCATTGCTTCGAGCCCAAGAAACAATGGTTTCAATGTCCCTATTGATGGTCTCTATGCTTTTGGTCAAATTGTGTGGTTCAAATGATAAAAAAAATCTGTAAATCATCCGCATAGAGTTGATATGAGCAGGAACATGAATTGGCGGGAAAATCATTGATGTACAATGAGAAAAGCAGGGGTCCAAGGACAGATCCCTGGGGGACTCCAGCGTTAACAGGTAGAGGTTCAGAGTGCTCTCCATCTTCCCCTATGACCCTCTGCACTCTATTTTTAAGGTATGATTCCAGCCATCTCAATACACTTTCAGAGAATCCTAAATTTGCAAGTTTTTTAATCAAGATAGAGTGGTTAACGCAATCAAACGCCTTCTTCAGATCGAAAAGAACAAGAATAGTAACCATTTTTTTATCTATGGCCAACTTAATCTCATCGGTTACCCTTAGCAGCGCGGTTTGAGTACTATGGCCTGTGCGAAATCCTGACTGGTATTTATTAAGGAGTTGATTAGATTCCAGAAAGAGGTTCATCTGTCGATGCACCTCCCTCTCAAGAATTTTAGATAAAGCACAGAGCAGGGAAATTGGCCTAAATTGTTCAATACTAGTAGGATTCTTAACCTTCGGAATAGGGCGTATAAGGGAAATCTTCCATGCACGAGGGAAATAGGACCGCTGGAGTGAACAATCAAATATATGAAGAATAGCAGGCAAGATGACAGAAAGGGACAACTTGTAACATTTAATGGGTATTTGATCAGATCCAAGAGCATTTGAATGGGAGTGACAAATGAAAGCAATCACACTTTCAACTGATACAATCGAAAAGTAAAACCTTTCAGAATCAAAAGGCATTACTGATCTCTCGGTTACCTGATTATTGATAGTATTTGTAAAATATTTGTTCATATCCTCTATATCAAAATTGTGCTTTACATCATTATTCTTGGATTTTCCTATATTCAATTTGCGTAAGATACGCCAAAAGGAACTGGAATCAGTGGCACTGGCAAAAAGGTCATGGAAATAATTTTTCTTAGCTATAAGTATCTCACGTTGAACCTTATTTCTAAGCATTCTAAATTCTCGAAAAACGAGGGGGCTGCCAGACCTAATCGCTCTTGTTCTGGTTCTGTCCCTCTCCTTCATTAGGGCTCTAATATCCGAAGTTAACCAAGGGGCGGGTTGACGTTTAGCAAATATCGTTCTTCGAGGTGCATGTTTGTCAAGATTGTCTATAAGCAATTTATTCAAGATAGAAATCTTCTGGTCAATGTCCCACTCATCGTATAAAGGACCAAAATTGATCCCTGCCAAGTCCTCCAGAAATTTATTCTGATCAAAATTCTTAAAATCTCTAAATGAGATCAAGGAAGGCCTATATATTGGGGTTGCAATATCCAATTCAATATAAACCAGATCATGACCAGATAGAAACGGGGTAGGAAATTGTCCCTGGGAAATTAATTTGTCTTGCAGAAGATCATTTATTATTATAAGGTCAAGCCATGATCTAGAAGTGGAGGTAAAGTGGGTGAAACTAAAGGGCAACACCTTAAGGTTTAATGAGAAAAATAAATTATCAAGGTAAGCTCTATCAGCTGATGATCTACTAAAGTCCGTATTAAAGTCACCAGTTATAATGATTTCAGAGTAAAGAGACGAGTAATTATTTAATAGAGACTCAAAATCAAGGAAAAAGCCCACCCGGGGGGGTCTATAAACCACTATAAGCAGCAGTCTACGCCCAGGTATGCAAACTTCGAGTGCCAAAAATTCTACCAGTGATGTATTAAAATGCGAAGAGTCAGTTAGAACCTTAGTCTGGAAACGGGCATCTATATAAGCAGCCACCCCACCGCCATTACGGTGCCGGCGGTCACAGCGAAACAAGGCATATCCATCCAGAGCATAAGAGTCGGACGAAATAATAGATTTAAACCAAGATTCGCTAACACAGATTATTTGATATTTTTCTCTTGTGAAAAAATCTTTAAATTCATCGAAATGAGCAGGTAATGACTGCGCGTTAACATGACACACTCTCAATGATTCACCCATTGCGTGCACAAAAAAAAAAAAAAACAAAAACACGATTTAACAAACAATAAATAGTGAATATGAGATGAGACAACAAACAAGATGCTGCGAGCCAAAAATTTAAAAAATGTGTAAAAAGACGATTTAATAAATAATAAAAAGCGAACATGAAATGAGTCAAAAAATAAAATGCGGCAAATAAAAAATATGAGAAATATGTAATGGGCTGATTTAATAAATAATGAATAGTGAATATGAGATGAGTCAATAAATAAAATGCGGCAAGTCAAAAATTTAAAAAATGTGTAAAAAAACAATAAAAAGCGAACATGAAATGAGTCAAAAAATAAAATGCGGCAAATAAAAAATATGAGAAATATGTAATGGGCTGATTTAATAAATAATGAATAGTGAATATGAGATGAGTCAATAAATAAAATGCGGCAAGTCAAAAATTTAAAAAATGTGTAAAAAAACAATAAAAAGCGAACATGAAATGAGTCAAAAAATAAAATGCGGCAAATAAAAAATATGAGAAATATGTAATGGGCTGATTTAATAAATAATGAATAGTGAATATGAGATGAGTCAATAAATAAAATGCGGCAAGTCAAAAATTTAAAAAATGTGTAAAAAAACAATAAAAAGCGAACATGAAATGAGTCAAAAAATAAAATACGGCAAATAAAAAATATGAGAAATATGTAATGGGCTGATTTAATAAATAATGAATAGTGAATATGAGATGAGTCAATAAATAAAATGCGGCAAGTCAAAAATTTAAAAAATGTGTAAAAAAACAATAAAAAGCGAACATGAAATGAGTCAAAAAATAAAATGCGGCAAATAAAAAATATGAGAAATATGTAATGGGCTGATTTAATAAATAATGAATAGTGAATATGAGATGAGTCAATAAATAAAATGCGGCAAGTCAAAAATTTAAAAAATGTGTAAAAAAACAATAAAAAGCGAACATGAAATGAGTCAAAAAATAAAATACGGCAAATAAAAAATATGAAAAATATGTAATGAGCTGATTTAATAAATAATGAATAGTGAATATGAGATGAGTCTGAACCAGTGAACATGAGACAGTCCGGGACACGCGTGCATAAGATATAGGGGGCGTGAGACACTCCACAAGCGCAAACAGCCCGATTTGACCTCAATTTACCTCCATTCATTCTTAATACATCATTAAACTCAATATAAGTAAGCAGATTTAAAAAACAAAATAAACAAATCAAAAAATTAAAAAAAAGAGGAACATATATAACAACCATTAACATTCCACGGCAAAAATAATTAGACATTCTACTAAAAATAGCCAATTTGAGATAATAAAATAGCGAATTAAAAACTAATCGGTCACAAAAAATGCAAATGGCAATTGATGAAAATTCAGACCCAGGTTCAGTGAGTTGCATGCGAAATGAAGGAAAGAAATTACAAGTTTGATCGTAGAGAAAGGGCATTTTGAACAGGGACATTATTGAAAATTTTCCAATTGTTCATGAGATTTCAATAGAATAGCCATCTGCCCCTCCTTTTTCCTAATATACACCCTCCCTTCCCTCACCCAGAGAAACTTTATTCTGTTTGACTTTCTCAGATTGTTGGCCAATGCATATAGTTTTTTGTTGTTTTGGCTGAGGGCCTCATTAATGTATACCGTGGGGGCTTCGTTGTCCTGCCACCCAAGCCTCCTTGTGGTGAAATCACGGACGACCTTCCTCCTGCTCAGTAGCGAGTCCCTCGTCGCCCGACGCACCAGATGGACCATGATGGGGGGCGGTCGATGAATCGGCACGGCCGCGGATGACGCGGATAAGAGAAAATTGTGAGTGGTCCGACAAGTCACACCATCGTTTTAATAAAATTTTTTTTTCTATAATTGATCAAAAAATAGTTTCAAATTTATAAAGTCAGAAAATGTCGGAATGACAGCGGAATAAATTCTTTCACTTTAATTAGTCCAAGCTGCTCGAGAAATACGTCTTAATTAATTCTGCTGAATTCCAAAGTTTTAGTTCAGAGGATAGTGAGAAAATGATGCTTTTTAATAGAGGGGACAATTGACACCACGTTTTGTTAGCTCTCCTAAAAGAATCTTCTTTTTCTAATGGGTAGTTGCAGATAAATTCGTATTTTGCCAAGATGATGGCCACGTCAGATTATTTATGAAAGAATTTATTAAATATTTGAAAAATTTCCAATCAGGAAATGAGAGAGAGCGAGAGACTGTGCGTACCTGTACCGAAAGTCCTTGGACCAAATGTACCGCTGCATTCATTCTTATTTATGTTATGTTGCTGCTGCTTGTTATTTAGATACGAAAAGTTTATTTCTTCATAAATCATGTTTGAAATTCGTTTTAAATTAACACGTTAAAAGATATTTTATATTTACGTAGTGTAATATTTCAAACAATTGGTTAAATTATATTTTTTTTAGTCTTGAAAATGGAGACGATTAATTAAAATAATTAATTTTTATAAATCAATAATTGAATATTGTTATGATTATTAAAGTCATTGTTGTTGATTATTATTATTATTATTATTATTATCAAGCCCTCGGGCTACGTATATATCGCTAAACTTTTAATTTTATTTTTGCTATTATGATTATTATTATTGTTATATAAAAAAAAAAAGATAAAATTTAAAATAAAATTTGGTGTGCATCGAGCAGATGTAGAAATAGATTAATGACGAAACAATCAATACACGTGTGAGTTTATATTCTTTGATTAAATAGACCTAACCTACCTAAAGGAATGAGGAAATCAGACTAGTTTTTTTTTTTTTTTTTAATTAATTAATTGACAAATATTTTATATTATCATAGTTTAATATTACTTTTGCTTAATTTAATACATTTATTAATATTAATAAAAGGAAGAAGAATAAGAAAAAACTTTCATTTTTTTTAGTTATAACTAGAGACCGGATTTTAAGCAAAATGCTTATTGCTCAATTTTATAAGCGGCCATTAGATATTTAATTTCTACACGAATTAGGAAAAACTAAGTGTATTGAGATTGCATTTTTTATGCTTTTTTGCTTTTTTTGAGTTTTCATGCTTTTTTTTCCCTTTCGTGCTTATTTGAACTTATTTTACGAATATTTATAATTTTTTTTTTTTTTTTTATTAAAAAATACACTTTTTTCCCATTCACACACGCATACACCAGGGACGTATATAAGGGGGGAGGGGGCCCGCCCCCCCCAAAAAAAAAAATTTCCAAAAACCCCGCAATGCGAAAAAATATAGCCCTGTAAAAAAATTTTTTTTCGCAGAGTGAAAAAATTTGGTTCCGTGAAAACAAAATTTTTCGCAGGGCGGGGCGGAATAAATTTAGTTTCTTTAAAAAAAAATTTGTATACGCCATTGGTATGAGTAAAAATTGCTTATGAGATGCTTTTTTCAATTTTTATGCTTATTTAACAACTTTTTATTCAAGTTTTTTATGCTTTTTTAAGCACTTTTTTTTCCATTTTTTTATGCTTTTTTGTCCGGTCTCTAGTTATAACCTATAAATATAAATTATTATTATTATTAAATATTAAATAAAATAAATTTTCATAATGCTAACTTTCACTCTAAAATTTCGAAAATGTTTTATTCTATTCAATCAAATTTCATCAATAATTATATACAAATTTTATTTATTTGAGATATCAAATACAATAAGAGTTTTCGATAATATATTTTCTTCTCTCATTTTTCTCTAATTTTTAATTCTTTTTAGTGGCTGCGAATTTATTTAATTTTAAGGGGTCGTCCTCATATTACGTAAGGGCTTTTTTGACGATTTTTTTAGTCTCCCCCTCTCCCCTGTCACAGTCACATTTAAACTAACACCCCTACAAATATTATGTCACATTATATATAGAACTACCCCCCCCCCTCCTCGTATAAAATTTCATATCATTTTACCTTTTTTTTTTTTTTTTTTTAAATTTTCCCTCGTGACTCAAATAATCACTCCATTTTTCCCTGTTGTTGAATTGTTCACACTTTGAGATACCCCCGGGTCCCCCATGTCACAATTAGTAACGTTTTGGCCAGACCTCTCCCCCCTAACGCGTTACGTAATATGTGAGACGACCCCTATTTAAGAAATTATAACAAGGTTATCTATATGTATTTATATACGATCTACATCTCGTTGGTTGCCATTTCAAATGGCGTAGAATCAGGGGCATATATAAGGCGCCCCCCCCCCCCAAGTTTTCCAAATTTATATTATACATATATATACGAGTATTTGAGAATTTTGGGACCCGAGTATTTTTAGCAAAATTTCGTTTCAAAATTACAACAGCAAGTTGGTCAGCAAAGCTCCCCAGGCTAGACGCGCGGCTAGTTGAAATAAAATTCCCGGATATCAATTTTGTTTGATTATTTTTAGCAGCGTTGCACCCCCTCCTATCTGGCCTTGTGCCTCGTTCGTTCGTTTTACTTAACGTCCTTGCTAAAGGTCTTTAAAGCAAAAAGAACCTTGAACTCTTTTACTCGCATTGTTTCCTCCAGATAAACATCTACTATTTTAGTAGAATATCAGCTACAAGTTGACCTCGATAGTATTTTTAAGGGTGAACGAGAAGGAGAATGAAACACGCGAAATCTTTAAACATAGCTACAACACGAAAAGGAATAAAAAAAAAAAAACGCTATTTCAATAACACGGCCCTGACGTGTTCATCTTTGTTCTTTTGCTCATTAGTTAATGAAATGTGAATTAATATTTTTGACCCCCCACCCCTAAAAAATATCGTAATTTTAATTTATTTGGCCCACCTGAGGCGGGCCATGCCTTTTCTTAATAAAGTGCCGTAATTTTTCAGTTAAGTTGTTCCAGGCAATTAATAACAGTCTCTTATTTAAAAAAAAAAATATATATAATGAGTGTCGGTCTGTCTGTCTGTATCCAATACAAGCCCCATCCCCGATCTCTCTAAATGAAAAAAAAAAAAAATTATAGGCCTACCATGGAATAACAATTATTTATTAATTAATTATATATATGTGAAGATAAGTTCCGGTCGCGGAAACCTTCCATAACATATATATATATATTTATATACAATCTAGATCTCTTAGTTAGATTTTTATTATTAGTCAACAAAAAGGAAATTAGGAACTTGCAATCAAGGTCTTTAAAATACAATGTTGTTGCAATGTTCTTTTATGAAAAAGAATTCGTGTTTATAAATAAAAAAAAATATGACTTTTTGAAATAGTGCTAATTGTAAAAATTAAAGAAGAAAAAAATGTTCAAACTTCTTTTTTTATCTATATACGTATATAAGGGCAGAGTGTCCGTCTGTATGTCTGTCTTTATTCATCCACAATCTCTCTAAGGGAAAAAAATAATAAAAATTTAATTATATAACAATTTGTATAATTTTTCATTAGAGAGATTTAACTATTGTAATTAATTGGCTTTAATTTAGGCAAGACAAAACTCAATGCCCTCCAATGGGCAAATTCATTTTCTTGAGTTTTTTCGGGACTCCCTGGACTCTCTATGACGTCCTGCAAAATTTCGTTTCAAAATTCACACAGGAATTTGAATAAACAGAGCGTGACAGACGGACACTTCACTATTATATATAGATTGTGTGAATTTATAACCAGACTTATTTACCTTTAAATAACTCGTAAATGGGGGAAAAATGTGGCATTTGCTGGAGTCGTACCCACGTTCTCTCCTACCAGTGTTCTAAGCTATATTTTTTTTTTTTTTTTAATAATTATATACCGTCGTATATCAACTTCTGCGAGTGCATCACTTTCTCTATTAACGAGTTATTTAAAGGTAAATAATTTAAGAAATGAAGAAAAAAAAAAACATTTTTATTGTATATTAAATTATTTTCTGATTCAATAAATAAACTCTCATAACAAACAAATGAAAACTAATTGTTGATTATTAGATTTCAGTTGAGGAAGCAAGTTTCGAAATTATATTGTTACAAATTTCCTGCATTAATTTATTTCCCTCAAATGCCACCAGAGAGTAGCACTAATCGATAGCGTCTGCAAATGATATCAATATAATTTCAATAATCTCCACCAGGTAGTAGCACCAGTCTAGAATAAATTACAATGGTCTCCACTAGATAATAGCACTAAATAAAATGTTTGAAATAATAAATTAAATATTTATATTTTGTATGAGTATAATACTGATTTCATTCTGAAAATAACCTTCTTTAGACTAATATTCATTAAATTATTAATAAAATGTTATGAATAAATAATAATATTGTTTTTGTTTTTTTTTTTTGTAGTGCCCTTATGTGCGATATCGTGAAATTGACGGGGATAGCTCTGAAAATTCAATTCTACAAGTTGACACACAATTTGGAGCCAAATGGAGACTTTTGGTAGATGGATCAGAAAGGGTCAATCCTATAGCAGATACAGAGTAAGATCTTTAAATTTTTGGTATTTAATTATAAAACTTATTATATTTGGCCTATAAAAGTATGTGATAAATATTATGTTTAACAATTTTTGAGGTTAACTAATTTCTTCTTTAACAAAATTTTAGCAACTTATTTAATAAACGTATTATAATATTTTTGCATTTTTTTTATTTTCTCTATCTCTCAAAAAACTTGAGTAAGAGGTAAAATTTACAAAAAAATTAATAACATCCAAATTTGTAACCTATTCCTTTTTTTATTTCAAAATGGCTGCCATAAATGCGCTTCGGGAGGCAAAGCTGTTCGCGTGTTTTTGCCGATAAGATGGCGTTAGGGGTCTTAGAAATTTAGCCAAAAAACTCAAGTATTACGAAAATGCGCCAACAGATGGCAGGATTCTATATTTAATCCCATCAAGTATTTTTTTGATTTTAGCTCATCTTTTAATAATGAATAATTTATAAATATTTTTATATAACATTTATAGCAGCATAAAAATTAGGAAGCGATCGAATATTCGGTTTCGGCCAAAAATCCTGGTTTCGGCCAAAAACTAGCCGAACCTTTCGGCCGGCCGAAACCTGAGTTTGAAAAGATGGGATGAGACTCGCATGAAAAAAAAAAAAGGTCAAATGAATGCACTTGAGGAGAAAAAAATTTTTTAGTCTCCCTAAAAAAAGGTAAAATGATTTTCACGGGAAGGGAAAAAAATTTCAAAAAAAAAAAAAGTAAAATGATGTGAATTTTTTTATAGGAAATT
>JAKCPI010002422.1:0-14279 GCA_023213315.1 Euborellia annulipes
TTTTTTAACGCCTGGAGATAGGCAACCAATTCGGTTTTGTTTTTAAGGGTTATGCGTAAATGGCAGGCGCTTTCACAAATTCTCTTCCAATTTCAAACTTTTGAATTCAAAATTCAAAGAAATTTAATTAAATAAAAATTAAATTATAGAATGTCCCCGGACTTGGTGTGGTAGGTAGCGTGCCTACCTCCTATACCGAACGGCGACGCGGGTTCGGACCCCAGGCAGTCCATGATTTTATTTAAGCCATTTGGATACCAAATGGCTTAAATAGAAATGCCTGGATCTCCAATAGATATTATCATATAAAACGGTTTTCGTAAAGTCTTATAAAGCATAAGTTGCCGAGAAGACTGTGTGAATGTGTGTGTGTGAGTGTGAATGAGAAAAAAGTGTGAATGTTAAAAAAAAAAAAAATAAAATAAATCATAGATATCAAACAGAGATGAGGTAAGAATGTATGCTCTAGATCTCTTGGAAATTTTGTCGAATTCACAAAATTCATTTAATTTACAAATAAATAAAATCATTATTTAAAATTATTTTATTAAATATAATTTCAATTTTAATTACTCTTTTTTATATATAATATAAATTAATTATTATTTAATAAAATGTGATTATCAGCAACAATGTCAATAAATTAATTTAATAAACTAATTCGAATATAATAAATCATTTGGATGAATATGGAAATATTTCAAGGTAAGAATTTTTTTTTTTAAATTTGATTTTGTGTTGTCAAATGAAAAAGGGCAAAGATTAAGTGTTTATTTAATTGTGTGTGAATGTGATAAGAAAAGGTCACGCGAGCAAATCAGAAAAAAAAAAAATTAGCACGATGTGAAAGTTTTTCAAGCATGTAAAAAAAAAAATTAAAATGTCTTGAGGCGGTCAGTGAGTGAGTGAGTGAGTGGATACAACGAACCGGTTGAGGGTATTAAGAATATTCATTTCACTTTCAGGTTATTTTTTTATTTATTGTCACATCGAAGAGGAGGGGAGGGGGAGGGAATGTGCCAGGCACATAGCATTTGGCCTAGATAGCCTCCTCCAATTGGATGGAGAGAGGGCGATTATCGTTCCTGGTTCCCTCTCTCAACCAGCCAGTCAGTCCCTCGGGAGATGTCGTCGTGGATTGAGGATCCCGGCTGGGATCAGGTCAGAGGTTACCCTCTGGCCAACCTCTCAGTTGACCAGGCGTTAGTTTTTATTCATTCATCACTTTCTAGTAAATTTTGGATCTATTCTCTCTCTGATGCTTGTTATAAGGTAAGCAACAACATTCTTTTAATACGGCTTTGACACCCGGTTGATTTTTAAAAGAGTTAAATTGAAATTAATATAATTCGCTAATGTCCGTCTGTCTGTCTGTCGCGCTGTTTGACCAACTTCCCTTTGGAATTTTGAAACGACATTTTTTATGCTTAAAGAGGATCTTCTAGCGAATACAGGAAAATTATTTTCATCCCGGAATTCTTATAACTTTTTGAGTTATTAATTCCTAAAGTTACAATTTCTCCCAAGGAAATACATAGAGAAATATTTATGTATTCTTTGCATTTGTCTATTCTCTGAATGTAAACAAACCTCAAGCAGGCACTGGATTTTCATAATTTAGAAAAGACGAGGGCCCGCCGCAGTCCAGGAGGCGGCGCTGCTAGTTTTTAAACCAAGTGTTTTTCTAATTAATAAATTTTTTAATTTAAACTTAATGATTCAATTAGAGTCAACGGTTACCAGTCAACTGCGATTTTTTGTTTGTTCCAAACCGGTAGTTTAGGGTGTAAGTTAGAGGCACAAAATAGGAAATAGTGATTTAAAATAATTAAAAAGTAGAGGACTCGAGTTAGAAAAAAAAAAAAAAAATACGCAAAATGAACATTCTCGTATTGACAGCCGCCCTTTACTTGTTCCCGGGTGAATGACGTAATTTGTACAAGAAAATGATAATTTTGTTCTAGTACTCAACCAGAGTAGTTGTTATTGTTCCATTTCATAAAATTTAAGTAAACGCAATGTGATGTTAAATTCATAAGAGGGTAGAAAATGAGAGATGCAGCTAAGGTTTTTCTTTATTTATTTAATCCGCACGGCTGACGTTTCGGTTTGAGCTCTGAGGATGGTTCAAACAAGGAACCGAAACGTCAGCCGTTGTGGGATTAAATAAATAAAAAAAAACCTAAGCTGCATCTCTCATTTTCTACCATTTATATAGGCTATATAGCATATTGTGTTCATTTGTAGAGGAAGGCGGTGGCATAGTCTATATCAAGGATTCTCAACGGGGTCCCAGTGAACCCTATTTAAAATTGTATTTAAGGAATGTTTATAAAATAATATCCATTTTAACTAGATAAAAGACAAAAACTGTCTGTTAATGGTTTATTTTATTCTCTTTTTTATTAAACACCCCCTACCTATAAAAAAACCTCTATGCAAATCTGTCCACTAGTTTCGGAGTCTATATTTATTTATTTATCATAATTCACGAGCCAAGGCCAATTTACAATTCATAACTATATGAGATATTAATTAATTCAGATTATATTTCAAAAGTGTTATTATTAATAGAAAATAACCAAAGGGCGAGTTTTCGCATCCCGTCTCAGGCGACAAAATTTATTGCAATTGAATTGGATACCAATCAAGTCTAAAGTCTAAATCGCCTCCGATGCCGAAAAAGACCTTAAAATGAATTTAAAAAATAAATAAAAGAGAGGGTGTTTTTCTTTTTTTAAATGCTTTTATCTTAATCTTAGAGTCACGCTGACGTTTCGATCCCGCTAGAGGTCATTTTCAGGTGCTAGTCATAATACATGTATTTCTACATGTTGGATTCAATTTAAATTTAAAATAGAATATAGCTTTATACAATGTTTGCTGTTCAGAGACCAGCTTCAGAATAGTCAAATATTCATGTATTATGACTAGCCTGTATGATCTGAAGATGGGATCGAAACGTCAGTTCGAGGCTGATTTTAATAAAAAAGAAAAAGACCTTCTCTTTCATTTCTAACAATATTATTCAGATTAGTGGTAGGAGTCAGTGGTGTCATTTCAACTTTTATTTTAGAATAATATAAAATTTTTAAAAAATCAGAGCCCTTGGGGGGGAGGCAAATGCCCCCCCCAAATGACGCCACTGGTAGGATATCTCCATTTTAAGGACCAAGTCTCGTTTTAATAAGAAAATGAATATCTCCGAGGACAAATTTTTTTCGCAGACGAGCTAGTAGAGAAAAATAATAAATGTAGATGGTAAAAAAATAAAAATTGAATTGAGAGAGAGAAATAAAGAAGAAATTCCTCCATTATTTTTGAGGATATGTGTCTTGCTTGCCTCTTAATGGCATCTTTCACTTCTTTCTTTATATGCGCAACGAAAGAAAACTTTTTTTTTTTTAATTATTATCCTATTACCTATTAAACTTTTTAATCTCTACTGTTGAAATAACAGGAAATAAAATAAAAAAGGTTTTGCAACAATCTACAATAATAGATTGTTTGATTATTAAAATATTTATTAATAATAATGACCGGATATTAATTTATGAGTGAATCATTGTTGAGATTATTATTATTAGTAAAATTTAATTCAATTGAGCCCACGGGCCTTGGTGTAGGGGTTAGGGTGCTGGCCTTTAATGCCAAGGGTCGCGGCTTCGCATCCCATCTCATACGACAATTCATTTTATTTATTCCGTTGTTGAAAAAAAAATTCAATTGAATGGAATGCGTAGCGAGCGATTTGAGAGCAAGAGTTTGTTACTAACCATTTATTTAAAGGAAATCAACACTCAACAAAATAATGATTCATTAAGTCATATGACATTCATTTTACTATTTAACAAATAAAATCCTGCTGTCCTTTGTACTTTTTTTTTTTTTTTAAAGAATAATAGAAAGAAATTTAGGCTATTTATTCACCAGAATGAGATTAAATGGAATGCATTCACTTAATAATGAGACATTGATCGATTGTTGTTTAAATTTTAATTATAATTAAAACCCATTTATTTAATTAATTCGAAAATAAGGAATAACAATTAAAAAGAAACTATTGTTATAAAATTTTATTGAAGGTTAGAACATTTGAGAATAATAAAAAAAAATTTGTTTCTTCTTTCCTTGTCATCTCCTAATAATTAAATAATTGCAAATTTGACCTTAAGATTTTAATTTTTTTTTTTTTTTAATATTTTTTCCTGTGCCTTCTTTATCATGCTTGTGTTTATATAATCTATTGTTTTTTTATTTATTTATTTGAAAAATATTGAGTTTGAATTAATCAAGGATGTTGATATTATCTATTTTCAGTTATAAATATATCATCTCCATCCCTTATTTCTTAAATTTTTTTATTTAATCATTTTTTCCAAAGAATATAGAAAATCAGTATATTTATACTTTTAGCTGCCCTCGGGGCTTGGTGTAGAGGTTAGCGTGCTAACTTCGTATACCAAACGTCGCGGGTTCGGATCCCAGGCAGTCCGATGATTTTATTTAAGCCAATTGGATACCAAATGGCTTAAATAAGAATGCCTGGACCCCATATATGTATATTTATCAATAACGGATATCGTAAAAAGTCTTATATGGCCTGAGTTGCCGAAAAGACTGTGTGAATGTGTGTGTGTGAGTGTGAATGAGAAAAAAGTGTGAATGTTTTTATAAAAAAAAAAAAAAAAAAATACTTTTAGCTCTTAGATCGTTAGGGCATAGGAGTTTTGGGCCGATCAAATCATTCACTAGACCTATTTATTATTTAATTTATCATATGACAAAAAAAAATAAATCACTAAACGAAGGGAATTAATTTATTAAGGTTTGATCGATATTTAGGCTATTCTACATCTCTTAGAAATAAATTCATCTCCTTTACAAAACCAAATATAAAAAAATAATTACATTTTGATAAATTTTACAATTTAGCAAGGCACAAATAAATTTAATTATTAAACTAATATTTCAATAATGGATAGAAATTTTGTTATTTATCAATCAAATAAATAGATATTTTTCTACTAAACTTAAAGCTTAAATTAAAATTTATAATTTATTTAGTAAAATAATGTTGATTGTTAAAAGTGAAAATTATTAAATCTATTTAATTAAATATTATTTATATATTATATGTATATATACATATATTCTACATCCCTAAGAAATAATGTTTAATCAAAAAAAAAAAAAAAAAAATTAAATAAATATTCTATTTATATGAATATTTAATTAATTAATTTAATAATTTTCACTTTTAACAATCAACAATATTTTACTAAATAAATTTTAATTTTTGCTTTAAGTTTAGTAGAAAAATATCTATTTATTTGATTGATAAATAACAAAATTATTTATATCCATTATTGAAAAAATATTAATAATTAAATTTATTTTGCATTAGTATTCGTATATTTTTTATTATTTTAGATTAGTTGCGAATCGCGGAGTTTTGAGTCAATCATGGGCGTAACTAGAGAATTTGGCTGCGGGGGGGGGGGGCATGGGAGGGTTTTTCTTGGGCCAGGGAGCTTTCTGGGGGGGGGGAGCCTCCCGGCACCCCCCTAGCTACGCCCATGGAGTCAATCAAAAGTTATTATGATAATTTATTTTAATAGGGCATTAAATGGTGAGTTACTAGGTTTAAACTTTACCCCTTCGAAATTTATATAAATATTCAAAAAATAAAATAAATAATATTTTTTTTGACATTAGTTCTGATAAACTCGCGAACCAGTGGACGAATTTTATTTTAATGTGATATTGTAAGCGGCATCTCCTTACAAAGGAAAGAGATTTTTTTAAAATAATTTTTCCAATTTTTTTTTTTTCTTTCCTTATAATTAAAGGACTAATTAAATATTAAAATATTCAAAGAGGCAATTCGTAGAAGAAATATTTTCACTCGTTTTTATTTATTCATTCATTCATTCATTCATTCGTAGATGTTATTCCAATGGATCATCAAAATTAACTAGCTGTACAACCGGGTAAATATGCCACCCTCTGTTGTTATTTTTTACTTTTTAAAGGTATATATATACATATGATCTACATCCCTTGCTTTATATTTCAAATTTTGTATAGGAAATTAAAAAAATGTAGCCTATAAATACGCTAATGTCCGTCTGTCTGTCCACGTGCCCTGAATCTCTTTCTCTCTATAAATGCCAAGAGAAAAGAGCAAATGATTTGTTTAATTGGTCTCAATGATTTAAGAGTCAATAAATGAACAATCTTTAGTATGCAGGCTTTTTATCAATTTTAGATAATATTTGATTGCCTCTTGAATTTATGCTGAGATTATCAAACCATATGTGTTTATTTTTTATCTCTATTCTGAATGTCAAGCAAGTGAGCTCTAAATAAATAATTATATTATCCAATACAAAAAGAATTGGGACAATATTTAATGAAATGAAAGCACGCAAATTTTCTTTTTCTTCTTCCCATCAACGGATTGGCCCAAGTCTTCATTATTCCCACCTCGTTTCAAAAGATTTGATCCAGGGGATATTATGAGTATTGAAAATTAATCTTAAATAAAGAAAGAATTTCAAGATAAGTAGATTATAAAAATATATCAATTCTTTATACCCTATAAATACCTACAAATTTTAAATTTATTACTTTCTCTTACCTATACTGTATCTAATTATGCTAATATATATACAGGGCCGGCCTGAGAGCAAAATGCTGTGTGTGCAAGGATGAACTTTGGCGCCCCTTACAATGAGAGTAGTTTTTCCCTTTTCGGCGCCCCCCCCCCATAAAACCGCACGTGTGCCACCGCACAAGCCTTAGGCCGGCCCTGTATACAAGGTATAGGAGAGAGAAAGTATTGGGTTTATATCAAATATTTAATTTAATGGAAATACACGTTTTGAGGTAGTTGAGTCTAAAAAAGTGAGTCTCGCGTTTTTGTAAATTTTACTGGGTGTTCAAAAAGGCCGCCGCCCACCGCCTATGTCGACACAAAAATCTGGTGGGACAAGCATAGAGCACAACTTGCAATTATCAAAGATAAGAGAAAATTGTGAGTGGTCCGACAAGTCACACCATCGTTTTAATAAAATTTTTTTTTCTATAATTGATCAAAAAATAGTTTCAAATTTATAAAGTCAGAAAATGTCGGAATGACAGCGGAATAAATTCTTTCACTTTAATTAGTCCAAGCTGCTCGAGAAATACGTCTTAATTAATTCTGCTGAATTCCAAAAAGTTTTAGTTCAGAGGATAGTGAGAAAATGATGCTTTTTAATAGAGGGGACAATTGACACCACGTTTTGATAGCTCTCCTAAAAGAAACTTCTTTTTCTAATGGGTAGTTACAGAGAAATTCGTATTTTGCCAAGATGATGGCCACGTCAGATTATTTATGAAAGAATTTATTAAATATTTAAAAAATTTCCAATCAGGAAATGAGAGAGAGCGAGCGACTAGAGCGTACCTGTACCGAAAGTCCTTGGACCAAATGTACCGCTGCATTCATTCTTATTTATGTTATGTTGCTGCTGCTTGTTATTTAGATACGAAAAGTTTATTTCTTCATAAATCATGTTTGAAATTTGTTTTAAATTAACACGTTAAAAGATATTTTATATTTACGTAGTGTAATATTTCAAACAATTGGTTAAATTATATTTTTTTAGTCTTGAAAATGGAGACGATTAATTAAAATAATTAATTTTTATAAATCAATAATTGAATATTGTTATGATTATTAAAGTCATTGTTGTTGTATTATTATTATTATTATTATCAAGCCCTCGGGCTACGTATATATCGCTAAACTTTTAATTTTATTTTTGCTATTATGATTATTATTATTGTTATATAAAAAAAAGAAAATTTAAAATAAAATTTGGTGTGCATCGAGCAGATGTAGAAATAGATTAATGACGAAACAATCAATACACGTGTGAGTTTATATTCTTTGATTAAATAGACCTAACCTACCTAAAGGAATGAGGAAATCAGACTAGTTTTTTTTTTTTCTTTTTTAATTAATTAATTGACAAATATTTTATATTATCATAGTTTAATATTACTTTTGCTTAATTTAATACATTTATTAATATTAATAAAAGGAAGAAGAATAAGAAAAAACTTTCATTTTTTTTTTTTGAAGTTATAACCTATAAATATAAATTATTATTATTATTAAATATTAAATAAAATAAATTTTCATAATGCTAACTTTCTCTCTAAAATTTCGAAAATGTTTTATTCTATTCAATCAAATTTCATCAATAATTATATACAAATTTTATTTATTTGAGATATCAAATACAATAAGAGTTTTGGATAATATATTTTCTTCTCTCATTTTTCTCTAATTTTTAATTCTTTTTAGTGGCTGCGAATTTATTTAATTTTAAGGGGTCGTCCTCATATTACGTAACGGCTTTTTTGACGATTTTTCAGTCTCCCCTCTCCCCTGTCACAGTCACATTTAAACTAACCCCCCTACAAATAATATGTCACATTATACGTATATAGAACTACCCCCCCTCCCCCTCCCGTATAAAATTTCATATCATTTTACCTTTTTTTTTTTTTTTAAATTTTCCCTCGTGACTCAAATAATCACTCCATTTTTCCCTGTTGTTGAATTGTTCACACTTTGAGATCCCCCGTCCCCCCCCCCCCCATTAGTAACGTTTTGACAAGACCTCCCCCCCCTAACGCGCTACATAATATGTGGACGACCTCTAATTTAGAAATTATAAAAAGGTTATCTATATGTATTTATATACGATCTACATCTCATTGGTTGTAATTTCAAATGGGGTAGAATTAAGAATCAGGGGCATATATAAGGCCCGCCCCCCCCCCCCCGAAATTTTCCAAATTTACGGTATATACATATATATACGGGTATTTGAGAATTTTGGGACCCGAGTATTTTTTAGCAAAATTTCGTTTCAAAATTACAACGGCAAGTTGGTCAGCAAAGCTCCCCAGGCTAGACGCGCGGCTAGTTGAAATAAAATTCCCGGATATCAATTTTGTTTGATTATTTTTAGCAGCGTTGCACCCCCTCCTATCTGGCCTTGTGCCTCGTTCGTTCGTTTTACTTAACGTCCTTGCTAAAGGTCTTTAAAGCAAAAAGAACCTTGAACTCTTTTACTCGCATTGTTTCCTCCAGATAAACATCTACTATTTTAGTAGAATATCAGCTACAAGTTGACCTCGATAGTATTTTTAAGGGTGAACGAGAAGGAGAATGAAACACGCGAAATCTTTAAACATAGCTACAACACGCTAAAAACTATTTCAATAACACGGCCCTGACGTGATCATATTTTTTCTTTTGCTTATTAGTTAATGAAATGTGAATTAATATTTTTGACCCCCACCCCTAAAATATATCGTAATTTTAATTTATTTGACCCACCTGAGGCGGGCCCTGCCTTTTCTTAATAAGGTGCCGCAAATTTTCAGTTAAGTTGTTCCAGGCAATTAATAACAGTCTCTTATTTGAAAAAAAAAAAATATATATAATGAGTGTCGGTCTGTCTGTCTGTATCCAATCCGAGCCCCATCTCCGATTTCTCTAAATCAAAAAAAAAAAAAAATATATCATGGAATTAAGTTTATTTATTAATTAATTAAAATATAATTAATATATTAATATTATAATTAATTATATTATATATGTGAAGATAAGTTCCGGTCGCGGAAACCTTCCAGAACATATATATAAAAATATGACTTTTTGAAATAGTGCTAATTGAAAAAATTAAAGAAGAAAAAATGTTCAAACTTCTTTTTTTATCTATATACGTATATAAGGGCAGAGTGTCCGTCTGTATGTCTGCCTTTATTCATCCACGATCTCTCTAAGGAAAAAAAAATAAAAATTTAATTATATAACAATTTGTATTATTTTGAGAGATTTAATCTATTTTAATTAATTGGCTTTAATTTAGGCGGGACAAAACTCAATGCTTTCCAATGGGCAAATTCATTTTCTTGAGGTTTTCGGGACTCGAGTATTTTTCCTGGACTCTCTATAACGTACTGCGAAATTTGGTTTCAAAATTCTCACAGGAATAAACGGAGCGTGACAGACGGACACTCTATTATATATAGATATATAGATTGTGTGAATTTATTACCAGACTTATTTACCTTTAAATAACTCGTATATGGGGGAAAAATGTGGCATTTGCTGGAGTCGTACCCACGTTCTCTCCTACCAGTGTTCTAACCTATAATTTTTTTTTTTTTTTTTAATAATTATATACCGTCGTATATCAACTTCTGCGAGTGCATCACTTTATACTTTCTCTATTAACGAGTTATTTAAAGGTAAATAATTTAAGAAATGAAGAAAAAAAAACATTTTTATTGTATATTAAATTATTTTATGATTCAATAAATAAACTCTCATAACAAACAAATGAAAACTAATTGTTGATTATTAGATTTCAGTTGAGGAAGCAAGTTTCGAAATTATGTTACAAATTTCCTGCATTAATTTATTTCCCTCAAATGCCACCAGAGAGTAGCACTAATCGATAGCGTCTGCAAATGAGATCAATATAATTTCAATAATCTCCATCAGGTAGTAGCACCAGTCTAGAATAAATTACAATGGTCTCCACTAGATAGTAGCACCATATAAAATGTTTCAAATATTTATATTTTGTATGAGTAGCCTATAATACTGATTTCATCTGAAAATAACCTTCTTTAGACTAATATTCATTAAATTATTAATAAAATGTTGTTATGAATAAATAATAATATTGTTTTTTTTTTTTTTTTTTTTTTTTTTTGTAGTGCCCTTATGTGCGATATCGTGAAATTGACGGGGATAGCTCTGAAAATTCTATTCTACAAGTTGACACACAATTTGGAGCCAAATGGAGACTTTTGGTAGATGGATCAGAAAGGGTCAATCCTATAGCAGATACAGAGTAAGATTTTTAAATTTTTGGTATTCAATTATAAAACTTATTATTTTTGGCCTATAAATATACAGTAAGTATGTGATAAATATTAAGTTTAACAATTTTTGAGGTTAACGAATTTCTTCTTTAACAACTTATTTGATAAACGTATTATAATATTTTCGCTTTTTTTTTTTATTTTCTCCATCTCTCAAAAAAATTGAGTAAGAGGAGGCAAAATTTACAAAAAAAAATTAATAATTTTCGAATTTGTAACCTATTCCTTTTTTTTTCAAAATGGCTGCCATAAATGCGCTTCGGGAGGCAAAGCTATTCGCATGTTTTTGCCGATAAGATGGCGTTAGGGGTCTTAAAAATTTAGCCAAAAAACTCAAGTATTACGAAAATGCGCCAACAGATGGCAGGATTCTATATTTAATCCCATCAAGTATTTTTTTGATTTTAGTTCATCTTTTAATAATGAATAATTTATAAATATTTTTATATAACATTTATAGCAGCATAAAAATATATAAGTATATGCTTATATGTGATCTGATAATGCCGGCTGTTAAACTAGCCTGCCATCTTTTGCAAACTATTTAACCGTTAATTTTTAAATAAATACCTAAATTGATTTTTTACTTGGTCCCCATTTCATTTAATTATTACAGGTTAGAATAATGATTTTTACATTTTTTAATTTAAAAAAAAACGCATCAAAAAATACTTTAAAATGCCTCAGTAGTGTCGGACTAAAAATTCAATGTGCCATCCTGAAGCCCCCTTAAAGTTTAACTCAAAATTTTTATATTTTAAAAACAATTTCCACCTTTATTTAAATTATTTTATTAAAAAAAAGTACGTAATTTAAAATTCATTTGTTTAAATACTACAGATATATAATTTTTTTTATAAAATTTTTTTTATTGTTGACAATATTTTTTTTTCATTCTTGTTAAATTTATTATTTATATAACAACAATATAAAATTAACAATAATAGCTATTATTATTGATTTCTTTTTTTTTTTTTTTTACTGATAAATTAATTTAATTTGTTTTGTTTTATTAGGAATATGATTTGCGAGATCGATGGACGTTCATTTGGAGAATTTGGTGTTTATGATTTATTTGTTAATGGCACAAGCGATTCCGTTATATGCCAACTTGTGACTGTCAGAGAGCCTGTCAACATTTATTTTCGTAAGTTATTTAGTTATTATCTAGTACTATTATAGAATTAATTTGAATAACGGGCCTAAGCTTAGAAAATAGTGAACTAAAGGTGTCCACAAAGTTATTTAGTAGTTGTTTGTTTTAGCTTTGATAGCAGCGTTGATTGCTCTTGTGGGTCTCTGGCTGGTCTCTTCTTGGGTTCCTGTTGGATGGAATTGGTGGAGAGAACGTCGAAGACTTTCTAGAATTATTATCCCAACGTCACAGAGATGTTATCAAGATAGTGTTCTTACTCAGAACGATGAACGAATAGCAAAAGAGTCACCCTCTGTGCGACAAAGACTCAAATCACTCGACACATTCCGGGGTGCGTATCTTGCATTAAATAAGGAACTGAGCCGAGTGGACAAAACAAGGAGAAAATAATTTTAGGGGCCGTTGCTTCAGCTATCTCAAGGGTTCGCTAGAGGTCGCTCCTGAACCCTCTTAAGTTGCTAGCTTTACAAAACTTTCCTTAGACAGCTAATTATAGTCTAAATTAAAAAATAACTCATTTTTTATTAACTCGAAGGTTAAGCGTGTTCTTGTTTACTGTATCAGTTATTTTCTATAAATTTTCAAGTTGACTAGAAGTGAAGCAACCGGCCCTTTGGCGGTTTTTTTTTTTTTTTTAATTTCACTATTTCTTTTTTGAAGGATTGCGATAGTGTTGATGATCTTTGTGAATTTTGGCGGCGGTCGATATTGGTGGTTGGAACACGCAGCATGGAATGGAATCACAATTGCTGATCTTCTCTTCCCATGGTTTGTCTTTCAATTCATTCTCCCTTTTATTTGAATGCCCTTTTTATTCTTTGTATTCTTTTCTTTCAGGTTTATGTGGATTATGGGTGTCTGCGTGCCCATTTCTCTTAGATCTCAACTTAAAAAGAATATTTCAAGAATAAAAATTATTTTGAATATTTTAAGGGTAAAGTATCTCTTTCTTCTCTTTGGTTTGTCTTCAAAGGCCAAGGGGGGGGGGGGACTACCATAAACAAAATCTTTAGAGCGAATTGCGAGGAAAAGACCGAAAAAGTACCTCAATAAAATACGATGGCAGGTCAATAAGTCCGTGACTTTTTGAATTTCCCGCCTCTTGACTGAAATGGCAACACTGCTCCTGCCAGCAGGCAACTATCAGCTGACTCCTGTCGAAATTTGAAACAGCTGGCTCTTTTTAGTTTTTGTTTGACATCCATTAATAGCAGACTACCTCGTGATTTGAGAAGAATATGGAAAAAAGTGAATCCCTGAATTGGGATACGAATTGCTCCCTCATCCGCCCTATTCTCTGGATATAGTTCCTGGTCAATGGCTCGGTGGAAAGAGATTTGACTCCAACGATGATTTTGATGCCCTCCACAAATCTTATTTTTTGGAAGGAATAAAAAAATTGGACAAAGTGTATAGAGTCAAAGGAGACTACGTTGAAAAATAAAATAATTTTTTATCCAAAAACATTCGATTCATTCAAAAAGTCACGGACTTATTGACCTGCCCTCGTACTATTATTTTCGGGCCGATTTTGTCTTCAAGTTTTAAATTGAATACAGACACACAAACAAACAGATAGATAAACCATAAAAACATGTATTTCCATCAAAATCTCGATATCGGATTTTTGACATTAAACCAATACTTTCTACATATAGCTGAAAAGACCACTCCATTGTAGATTGTGTATTTGTAAAGGGTCTATGTCTGTGTGTGTTCAATTTAAAGCATGAAGGAATTGAGCTAGGATTTAAGTTAAAATAAATTCAAAAACAGCGAGAGATGTTTGTTTGTTTTTTTGCAGCGTTCTGTGATTTTGTTCCTCCTCGGATTGATTCTCAACACGACAGGTGGACACACCAGTCTAGAGGAGATACGTATTATGGGCGTTCTACAACGTTTCGGGATTGTTTATTTCATCATAGGCACAATGTTTGTTCTCACTACTTGCCGGGATTATCAAAACCAAAGGTTTTTTGCACCTTTTCTTTTTTTGTTACTTTTAAATGATTAAAATGATTATTCTTTTCTTTCTCAACAGTATAGTTGTGTGGCTGCCTTTCAAGATTTTTTGATTTTAATTCCGCAATGGATTTTAGTTATTCTGATTTGATATGCATTATGCGATTACATTCCATTTGCCCGTGCCTGGGTGTCCTTT